>JARHVA010000066.1:3675000-3692500 GCA_037957365.1 Torreya grandis | reverse complement strand
AATTTAATCATCTTAAGTGTTCATTTTATGTGTCTATATATATTTAAATGTTAGTATTATATAGTATATTATATTGTATTAATATAATGATATATTATTTACTATTAATTAAATATTATATTAATAATAATGTATAATATTATAATATTATATATTACTATTATAATGTGTAGTGTATGTATTTAATACTTATATTCTATTATAGTATACATTTGGTAAAGGTTGTTAAGTAGAAGGAACATTATTGAAATAGGTGTATAGCAAGGCAAATTTGCATCTGCATGGAAATACACATGGAAACCATGTGGAAAATAATATATAGACATTATTATGTTATCTTCCATCTTGTTATTATATAATTTTATCAAACATTTATCAAGAGAGAATTTTTTTAGTATAATGGTCCGTTAAATATGCAATAGATCTAGAAATTTTGAATGGAAAAAGAAGATAAAATGTCATGGGTTATATAGCAAATGCTTGTGAGACTTAGGAATAAATTATATCCTTCTTATGATGGTGTCATTTTTTTTGATTCTACCTCTAGCTCTTAAACATTCAGTGACTAGTCATGATAGTGCTTTGTCCACTCTTAAATTTTATTTTAGTCACCACCATTCCAAATACAGCTAGTATATTCCATTTTTATGCAAATTTAAACTCTATAAATGGTTGGTTTAGGGCCCTCCATATAAATTTTATTAGTTTTCTAAAATTTGTTTTGTATTTGAAAGTAGTTGATATTGTGTTGTATGAATATGGAATTATATACTACATATTTTTTAACGCTCTTTGGGTGTTAGTGATATTATTTCTTGTGTTTATAATTTTTAACTAGAATCATTATAGCATGCATATTATATTTGGGTGGAGGGTAGTCATCACACTAACTAATGTCATTACATATATCATCATCCTATTTTTAGGTAGAAGATGCATAGATTTTATTTTTTTAAATTAACAGGACCACAAGAAAGTTATCAACATTACATTATGCTTAAATGTTAATACAATTTTTTTATTTTTCTCATATTTAAGTTTTATTTAAACATTAATAAGAAATAGACAATGAGGAATAACCTTGCTTTGGGATTATAAGTTTCATTATTTTATTGTGCACAATGATCATTATTATATATATACTTTCTTAATATGTTGTTGTGACCATTGAGGTGAGTAACTAATTTACTCTAGTATTATGTTCACTGGGTTATTTTTATCCTCATAAAACTTTATTGTTTTATCTAGAAGATTGTAACCTCAAAACTATGGCAAAGGCTATATAAGATTCTACCACTTTGGGTAAAGTCTTCCACCCACTAATGATGCTCAATTATTGATGGTTGTTTACACATCACCTGCTTCCTACCACCTAATAATAGATAAGTGTCTAGCTATAACCCACCCATCCAACATCAAAATATACTATAATGAATCTCAGCAATGGTCCTCTCAATGAAACGTTTCTGACATAAAAATAGTGATGAATATATCATACAAATACCATTATCACTTGGTTTCCTTGAAATTTCAGTGACATCCTCTAATTCATATATGTAGAGGCCAAATAAACTATGGTAAATTGGAAAACCTTTTTTAACATGAATTTTATATTGATATCTTGAGTAAAACTAGTAGGAATTCAAGCATAACCAACCCTAATATATTTATATGAATTTATAACAATTTTTGTGTCATATTTTCATTTTTTGTGATAACTAAAGTAGGCTTGTGTTAGATTTTTTTATTGGCACTAATTACATCATATCTTTACTAAATTTAAATTTAGCAAGGAAAAATACTCTAACTTTAGCAGTTTTACTTTTAGTGATACACGTTGCGTCAACTTTAGAACAAACAAGTGAAATTACATATTCAACACATTTTATGTATTTTTTTAGCCTAAAAAATTTCAATTATTACATTTTGGTTTATTAATTAAAATATATTTGTTTCATTACAAACATAATGACATTTTAATTTATATCAAAAAATAGATTTTAATAAATAGTCTAAAAACCCACATAATATAACCAATATTTCATGCATACACATTTTAAAAGCCCTAGCATCTGAATTAATTTCAATAGTAAGTTTTCACTATTTAAAAAATAATAAACCATAATATTAACCATTAGCATTAAATTCCCTTATCCAAATATAGTATAACAATTGTGATAGGGAGATGGTGATTGTAAGAGTAGGGAGAAGGGGTAAAATTCAAATTTCATTTGGGCAGGAGGAGTTATAGAATGGGGGATGGTGATTAGGATGACCCAAACCTAGGTGGAGGGAGGATTATTTGCTATGATGGAGGAGAGAATGATGAAGAAGACTTATATCTAGAAACTTTGGCTAAATGTTGCTCTATTTTATCTTAGGGGTGTAAACCTGATATTTTTATTGTTTTCTTTACTCTAGAGAATGCTTATCTAAAGACATAGGGGCCACTTGGATTCTATCAAAAGTTTCCTCAGAAGATTAGTGATGGACTTAATTTGTATGAGTTGATTTGAATTCATTATTTTTTGGTGTTTTTGTGGGAAAGCTACAAAGGGCCCTGCCCCTTGGCTTTATTTAGGAGATGTTTCCAAGGATCTAGTTTTTAAAATGAGGTTCAGTAAAGTCATAATTGGAATGGATCTTGGTGGTATTATTATAATTAATATGTTTGAATGATCCCCTTACAACCTGGTTGAACTTTATTTGGGGAGCCATGTTTGTTTATGGTTTATACTTTTTTAAAAGCTTCCCATGTGTGGGTGTTGTTTGGGTTGATTAGATTTGGGATCTTACTTTGTTGAGGCATGTTGGGATTTTTTTGGCCATGTTTGTCACTTTTATGATATTTTTGAGGGTTGACCTATGGGTGTTTGTTAGTTTTAGGCCTAGAAGGGTTGATAATTTTTGGAAGATACTTAGTTTGAAGAAGTAATCTTTTGAAAGGATCAAGGGAAAACTATTTTTTCTTAGTTCTAGGTAAAGACACCCTTCCTATGGAGGAACTAGAATATTTTTAGTTTGAATATGGATCTTTATTTTCCTAATATTAGTTTCATGTTGTTACCTAGGATTTTCATGAAGACCCTCTCCTTGTGGTAGAGATAAAATTTTGTGAGTTTGAGGATGGATCTTTATTTTTTTAGGATAGTAGGATATGGCCTTGGGAAGGGGTTTCCTACTTGATTTTTTTCTTCCACAATTATGCAAGTATTGAAGTACATATTCCTAGTGGGGAGGTTTTATGATTTTTAAATTTTGGTTAGGAGGTAGTTTGGAAATATGATTAGCAAGATTTTAAGCTAGTCCTTTTTCATTAAAAAGTTTCATCATATTAGTAGAGATGGATGTTTGATAGGATCAAGACAGATTAAAGGAATGTTTAGTGGATTCTCAATGGAATCCATCTTTAGGTTACTCCATGGATTCCCTATGGAATCCATCTCTAAAATAATCTATGGATTCCCTATGGAATCCATTTATTATCTATTTCATGGATCGCCTAAGGAATCTTTCTTTACAAGGCCTTACTAGTTTCTTCAGTTACAAGCTTTGATGTTAAATATTAAAAATTGACTCTATATTTTATAGGGTAAGGTGGGTGTTCCGGTAGTAATTAATGTTCTCTTCTGCAAGCATCCTTTTTTCATGATTCTTTCCTCTATTTTTGGTTTGAGGTGGATGTTTGGCTTCAGGGTGTCCTTTGGGTCCATTTGCTCTTCTAGGGAGGCCTTAAGCATGAAGATCTTGGAGAAGATAAGGAGGGCTTTGGTGCATGGTTTCAGTTTTCTCTATTTTCCATTTGTAACCTTAGTTCTAGAGTTTTCTCTCTGATCTGATTCTCATCACTGTTGGTTCTATGTCAAGGAATCCTTTTATTTTGATTTTAATAGGATATATTTAGATTCCCTATAAGAGAGCTAGGGCCTCACATTATGGCCAAAATTATTATGTATTCCTTGATAAATCCTTTCTTAGACAGTCTCTTGGATTCCCTAAGGAGTCCCTTTCTAGATGGTTTTTCCATGGATCCTAGGTGAATTCCTTTTCAGAATGTTTTGTGGATTCCTATAGGAATCCTTTGTTAGTTAGTATCTTGGTTCCAGGATGGGACCTCTTCAAGACCTTGGTATACCTCATGGTATATTTCCCCTTGCCTTCATATTTAAATGGAAGTGGCAGACTATGAACCCCCATAATCTATCTTTAAATACCTATACCTTCCTTTGCATCCAAGTTGGTTACTGATCCAATCAAAATTAGACTATTAAGACTTGGGCCTTTTACTCTTTGAGTCTAGGCTAGTTCTTTCACTAGTTTTTGGGGAGATATGGGCCTCATTTTTTGTTAGCCCAAGATAGTTTTTAAACTAGTCTAAATGTGGTCTTAGGTTTGGGTTCATTCCTTAACCCTTATTGGCTTCTTTTAATTCTTATTGGTGGTTGTTTTTGTCTCTTATATTGTTGTTTCTTTGTTTCTATCTTGCATTTATCTAGAGGGAGACTTGGACCTCCTTTGTGTCTAGGACTAGATTCCAAATTAGTCAAAGGTGGGTTTATATTAATCCAAACATTAAATTCCCTTAAAATAAACTAACCCAAGCTCTCTCCATTTTTTTTTTCCAATAGACTTAAAAAATTATATGAAAATAATTAGTTGTAATTTGTGCTAGTCCTTTTCATAACACACAATTATGGAAAGTAAGGGTAATGGAAAATAATGAAAATGTAAATGAGTTAACTTTGATATCAATTGTGATATTTATATGAATAAATTATGAAATTAGGGGTGAAGTAACTGAACTTAAAAAAAACTAATGGTTATAACTTGGATAGATGCAAAAAAAAAATTTTTTTTTTTGATAAGTAATTAAAAAAATAACCAACCACATGAATTAGAGTTGTCGATGATAAGAAAATGTGTAAAAATGGTGTAGATATAATTTAAGTAATAAATTACCTGTGTCTTAAAATTTAATATGAATGATGAACCATAATAATGAATAAAAGTCTCTAGTTTTTTTAGGCCATGATGATCACACATTACTCGAAGAAAGTCTTCAATTTTTTTAGGGCCACTGGACTTAGAGGAAATACCTCATGAATTTATATGGAAAATTCTTCATTAGAATCATTATCATCATATGCCACAAGATTTTATTTCAAAATTTAAAACTACACACACACACACACACACACACACACACACACACACACACACACACACACACACACACACACACACACACACACACACACACACATATAAACATCATAAAAACAACAACCATAACCAAAAAAAAATGCATACTACTTTCATTATATAATTAAATGGGAAACATTGAAAACAAATCCTCCATTCACGACAAAAAAGGTGATAAAATGAGTGAAATTATATTTTCATATAAAATTACTTATGTTATTAAATAAATTGTCAATACATTATGATTATTTACAATATTACATGTCTTCATATTATTCATCATCATTTCATCTTGGGTATTATGACAAATTATAACTATTACCTAAATAAGGATGATCTTTATCTCTATAAAAGTGTACAAAATGGTGTTAAATTCTGGGAAATGGTCAAATAATATCAAAGGAAAATCACTCTACTATCTATGACCAATCTTGTAGACATTTTTCATTGGCCAAAATTGTATAAGCTTTTGAGAGATCAAAGAGTTAAGATTAGTGAATTTTTTTCCCTCTACCACTTATTCTTATGATATTGTGCATGATAGAAGCAAGTAATAATCATAGTTCTCTCTTTGGACCAATGATGATGTCATGTCCCCAATTTTTGCCCTTCTTTAGTGACAACATTTCTAGCAAGGTTGGTCTATTATCTAGTTCCCATAGACCAACAGAGCATAGAGGGAACCAACCCAGGGGCTTTGAGAGTCATGCATGAGCCTCCCAGGTAGTTTGGAGCAGTAGACAATAGTTTCCTACAATTTAGGAGGGATTCCTAATTTGTAGGGATTGACTAGGAGTGGTCTAAGAGGCATTTGGAGACTTCGGCAAACGTTTTGGAGACATAGAGTGCATTCCTATTTTTTAAGAGGAACTACCAGTTTGGTGATAGTTCTCTTAGAGGTGCACACAGTAGGGGAGAGTCATTGGGACTCAATTTTGGTTATTTAGTGTTGGGGACTTGGTGTTCTGGCAGTTATTGATTGGTTGGGAGACTTTCCTTATTTTTAGGAGGTAGTTCTTACATTTATGGAGGTTATTCCTACTTTTTAGGAGGTATGGTCAGGCCCAGGGTTGGGACTCCATGAGTTTACTCTTTGGGTTTAGTTTCAGAGAGATAAGGCTTGTTTCCTAGATTTTAGGAGCATCCCTAGATTTTAGGGATGAGACTGCCAGTGGATCCTTGATTTTCGACTTCAGTCACAGACAGGTGATAGGTTGATTTGTTGGTTTGTGATGTCAGTTGAATGCTTTGTGGCTACTTGGGTTATATTTTTAATATTTCCTAAGTTTTCCTCTTTTTATTAAATAAGGCTAAGTAGTCAGCCATTTTGGAGATATAAGGGGTTATTGGCCTCATCTGGATGTGCACCCACGATAGCTCATTGGAAAGGTCTTGAAATTATCTAAATCTTTCTCTTTGGTCTCAGGGCAATTTAGTGAATGAATTTCTGTCTATGAGGAAAAAGGTCATTTTATAGTAACATAACCACTTTAAAATAAGAAATTATAACACCTTCACTTCACAACGCCACTTGGAGACACTTAGGGTTCACTTTGAATTTGAGAAGGGTTATAAGGAGATGGAAGCTTCATTGTTGGATTATCTTTTGACATATTATATTTTTACAAAGTGCGCTTGGGCTCAGGAGGAGTTTTAGCATTGGGATGCCAAACCCCAATTGCTGGCCTATTTGGGATGCAACCCCCATATAATGGATTTTGCTTATTTAGATTCATTAAGAGATTTAGTCAGTGTTTCTTTGAGAGGAGCTGGAAAGTTTGATAGAGTGCAATAGTCAAAAAAAGGGCAATTTCAGTTGTGAAGGGTTTTTACTTGTATGGCTGTACCTGGTAGCCTTAGTACTGTACGACTGGACTTGACAGCCACTTCTTATTACAGCAGCGCAGCAGCAAGGGACTCCTTCATTGGGCCACCATTATTTTTTTGGTCTTGCTACCCTTCAGCGATTCAAGTTGGGCTATTTGTCATTATATTCCATCTAAATTATTGGCAATCTATAATCGGTTCATTATTTGATTTAATATCTAGAAATTTTGCTCATTTGAATTTGGATGTGGTTGTACTTAGGTTTAAATTCCTTAAGTTGTTTATGCTTTTACATTTCAAATATTTACTTTTTGCTAAAATCCATCAAGAACCCAAAAACAAAAGAAAAACAAAATTTCAAAAATATAAAATTACAACAGATCTACAGAAGGAATCCATCAGGGATCTTTCAGTGGTATCAGAGCTGTGCATCCTGCCAGCCTGTGTGGTTTTGTGTTGTGGGATTCCTCATGAAATTATTTTGTTAGCAAATTGTTTCAAAATGGGAAAACTCTGCAAATTGTTTGGGCTTGCACCATCCAACATTCTTCTAAAAGAGGAACAGAGGAATCAGGGTGATGAAGAGAGAGAAATGATGAGAACCCTGATCAACACTCAGCCTAGGATTGCTCAGAACTTAGATAGGATACAAGATGCCTTGGACTGGTTGGAATTAGATCGAGGCAGACATAATAGATCAATATATGTGGCATGTAGTCAGCGTAGTCCCCAGTCACATGCATCAGACAGGAGCCCATTTCAGTCCCCTAGGCATGGACAATTTACAGGGTATGTAGAAGAAAGGCATGAAGATGTGTTATCATTTGAGTTGTAGCCTGGGAAAAACAAAAATCAGTCATCATGTGGGAATCCTAAAGAAGAAATAACTCTAGAAAAAAAAGAGACACATAGCACACCATTGATTGATCAAGTTGATCACAAAATGGAAGAGATTACAATCATGGATCAGCCCATTAGGGATGTTGAAAGCATGTCTCCAAGGTCTGGTACCTATTCTAATTTTTGCAATAGCAGTTCTAGTCATGTGGTATCATCCATTTCACATGAAGGTAATGAGGTTGTTGAGTCTTCTGATGATGGTACTTAGGTTAAGTGTGTTGCACATGAGATCTATATTATGGATTCAAACTACAAAGGTTTTGATTTTGTTTACCCCACCTTGGAAGATGTAAAAAAGGCTCAAGAGATGTGCAATGGATGGTCACATAGAGCTAAGAAGGCCAAGATGCTTACTGCCCAAGCAAGACAACATTTACAAGAGGTCAAGGAAAGATGCAATCAGCTTGATAATGCAAGAAGACAAAAAGAGTCATACATTAGATCCTTATTTCTTCCAAGGGAAGAAAGTGAGGATGTTGAGCATACAAGGGAAGAGCTTCTTGAGGAAAGCCCACAAGAAGAGCATGTTGAGATGTGTGAAGAGGAAAAGAGTTATGATTTAGAAAATTCAGTTTGGTCTAGTTTGCAACATGAAGTTTATGACGTTACTCTTTTAAATATCCCCTTAAAGGCTCCAAACAATGATGATATTAGTTTCACACTTGATGGACCAGCCACAAGTGTTATTTTCATTTGTGTGGAATGGAACATTATTGATTCTGATTTGGTTAGTCATGCATCATCTACAATGGAAGGATAATTGTTAAGATCATATGAAGCATCTTGTCTTAAAGAGATGATTAGGGAGACTAAGAGGCTGCTTACTAAGAAGATATTGCATTTTGATAATGTTTGGTTTGTTTGGCATACTACACCGCGGAGTTTGTTAGTAATGGAAAACATATCAGATATGGAGATAGAGGTATGGATCAGATTTTTGGTAGCTAAGGCAGTTAATGGGACATGTTATATTCATTTGAACACACCCCATGGACCAAAACCTTTAGAGGAGTCACCTACCTTGGAAGGAGAGGCAAGAGAAGACCGCAAAAACATTATCGAAAGGTATGAACATACTTCTAATTTTCTGACTTTGAACAGCAATTCTCTTTCATCTCATGAGTCAAACATTGAACCTGGGGTTGGTTACATTCAAGTTGGGGTGTTCAAGTGTGAAGTTGATCCTTCCCTTCCAAGAGTTGATGATATATTAAGTTGCATATCTAGTGGACCAGCCACAAAGAGCCTGTCTTTGTTGAGACATTCATCAATGGAGTTATAACCTTTTCCATATGATAGGGCAGCAATGTACCTTTTGATTGAAGATTCAAAATTTTTAGTTATTACATTGGGCTTTCAAGATCAAAATATAAGGAACTTCATTGGTTTCATGGTTAAACAAAACATTTACTTAACAACCTTTAATGAAGGCACACTAATTTGTGGAAATATAGGTAAAGTTGCAGTAGCTGTTTGGAGGATTTGGAAAAGTATTCAACAAACTTTCCTTGCCGATGATTGGCTCATTTGTGAATTCCTCATAGCATTGGTTATTGGTACTAATTGTGGCTTCATTTGGATTGAAGTTCTTAGTTGGTTAGATGAGGTACAGGTTCACAACAACAACATAATGGGTATCAACATGCTGGAGGGATGTGTCAGTGCAAAGATTTGGGATCTTGGTATCAACATGTGTTGGGCATTTCTTCAGTGGATTCATGTTGGGTTGCTTCACTTTTGGTATACATATGTTTATATCAGAGTAGCGTAGTGGTTGGGTGGAGCAAACTTTCTCAGATTGATATGGGATTTAGGAATTAATAATCCTACAATTTTGGGTACAAATGACACATGCTTTGGTTTTTCTCATGATGGCATACATACTTCATCTTCAAGTTTGTCATCTACATCCATTGATATGGCAATGGTGTCATTGTTGATTGGTGACTCCATAGTCTTTAATTCCTTATGGACTAGTGGTTGTCCAAGCTGGAATCATTTACTACTTGACTTGGCATTGACTACATCCATGATTCAGTATGAGGGCAGTGAGGAGTGTTCCTTTTGGACATTTTTTGTTTGGCATTGGTATGATGACATCTATGATATCATTCAAGTTGCTGGTCAGAATTATAGTAGCATTGATAGGTGGTCATATGGGTTGGAATACTGGTTTATGGGAGTTCACTTTCACACCTTCTTATTGGTCTGCTTTATTGTATGTATGTTTCATGGAGTGCGGTTGAGATACTTCTTCATCTCATTTAGCACATCTGGTATTTTGGCTTGGGATTCAGGCCTTCATCTCATTGATACATTTGTGCTTCAGGATCCTAATGAGTTGCATCATGGTTTGGAGTGTTTGGGCATATTTTTCAGAATGGAATAGTTAGTTGTTTGGTGGGGAGATGTTGAGGCATACATGCGATGGTGGAGCACGATATTTATTTAGTCACACCAGATGGCAAAAATTTCTAGGATTACAATTATGGATCTTGTTGAGAGGCATTGGTAGTATGGGTTTGCATGTCTAATTAGAGGGATATAGTATCTACATGGTGGTTCCCTTTTGAGGCTGATTTGGAATCTTGGAATCACTTGGATTTACAGTTCAATAGTGGAGGATGTGGAAGCCAATGTTGGCTTACTAGAGTTTTTGCCTTTAGTTTTCCAATTTGGTTCTTTCAGAGAGTAGTTCATTGAGGAGTTGACAGAGTTGGTATAGTATTTGATTGCTCTTCCTTCAGGGGGTTTTCAGGAGGTTACTTGTTTGGGTGCAGTGCAGGACAGTGTTTCTAGAAGATGGTACTACAAAACTTCCAGGATGGCTTGGGACCCTGGGATCATTCTTGGTTATGGTATGGACTTGCTAGATGTTTGTGGAGTTGGATTGACATTGCTTGAGGACAAGCAATCTTTGGGAAAGGAGGACTGTCATGTCCCCAATTTTTGCCCTTCCTTAGTGACAACATTTCTAGCAGGGTTGGTCTATTATCTGGTTCCCATAGGCTAGCAGAGCATAGAGGGAACCAACCCAGGGGTTTTGAGAGTCATGCATGAGCCTCCCAGGGAGTTTGGAGCAATAGACAACAATTTCCTACAATTTAGGAGGGATTCCTAATTTGTAAGGATTGACTAGGAGTGGTCTAAGAGGCATTTGGAGACCTCGGCAAATGTTTTGGAGACTTAGAGTGCATTCCTATTTTTTAAGAGGAACTACCAGTTTAGTGATAGTTCTCTCAGAGGTGCACATAGTAGGGGAGAGTCATTGGGACTCAATTTTGGTTATTCAGTGTTGGGGACTTGGTTTTTTAGCAGTTATTGATTGGTTGGGAGACTTTCCTTGTTTTTAGGAGGTAGTTCCTACATTTATGGAGGTTATTCCTACTTTTTAGGAGGTATGGTCAGGCCCAGGGTTGGGACTCCATGAGTTTACTCTTTGGGTCCAATTTCAGAGAGATAGGGCTTGTTTCCTAGATTTTAGGAGCATCCCTAGATTTTAGGGATGAGACTGCCAGTGGATCCTTGATTTCCAACTTCAGTCACAGACAGGTGACAAGTTGATTTGTTGGTTCGTGATGTCAATTGGACGCTTTGTGGCTACTTGGGTTATATTTTTAATATTTCCTAAGTTTTTATCTTTTTATTAAATAAGGCTAAGTAGTAAGCCATTTTGGAGTTATAAGGGGTTTTTGGCCTCATCTAGATGCGCACCCTATGGTATGATAGCTCATTGGAAAGGTCTTAAAATTATCTAAATCTTTCTCTTTGGTCTCAGGGAAATTCAGTGAACGGATTTCTGTCTATGAGGAAAAAGGTCATTTTCTAGTAACATGACCACTTTAAAATAAGAAATTATAACACCTTCACTTCACAACACCACTTGGAGACACTTAGGGTTCACTTTGAATTTGATAAGGGTTATAAGGAGATGGAAGCTTCATTGTTGGATTATCTTTTGACATATTATATTTTTGTGAAGTGCGCTTGGGCTCAAGAGGAGTTTTAGCATTGCCTATTTGGGACAAAACCCCCATACAGTGGATTTTGATTATTCAGATTCATTGAGAGATTTAGTCAGTGTTTCTTTGAGAGGAGCTAGAAAGTTTGACAGAGTGCAGCAGTCAAAAAAAGGGTGATTTTAGTTGTGAAGGGTTTTTACTTGAACGACTGTACCTGGCAGCCTTAGTACTGTATGACTAGACTTGACAGCCACTTCTTATTACAACAGCGTAGCAGCAAGGGACTCCTTCATTGGGTTTCCATTCTTTGTCTGGTCTTGCTACCCTTCAGCGATTCAAGTTGGGCTGTTTGTCATTGTATTCCATTTGAATTATTGGCAATCTGTAATCGGTTCATTATTTGATTTAATATCTAGAAATTCTGCTCATTTAAATTTGGATGTGGTTGTACTTAGGTTTTAATTCCATAAGTTGTTTATGCTTTTGCATTTCAAATATTTACTTGTTGCTAGAATCCATCAAAAACCCAAAAACAAAAGAAAAACAAAATTTCAAAAATATAAAATTACAGCAGATCTACAGAAGGAATCCATTAGGGATCTTTCAAATGAAGGTGGGTGCACATTCATCCCACCATTTGAACATTCCCATCCATTTATAGTACTAAAATAAGTATAAAAATTAACTTATATAACCATAATTAGTCAAATGAAAAGTAAGCAATTAAGTGCTAAAAATCAATTGAAATAAATATCTTAGCTTTAAAGGAAATTTTCTACCATAGATAATGATAATATTCAGAGTGAATTAATTTGGTCGAAAAGGATATAAATTGGTATAAAAAACTTGATCAAATATCTAATGCATGAGAATAAAACTCTTAGAGATGATGTGATGAAGATGAAATATTTTATAAATATTGATGGTAATTTTGAGAAAAAGGATGGGAATTCAACAGATACCTTGGAAAATATGGACAAGAATGTCACCCAACTGGAGAAGAGGATAACACAGATAGATACTACAAGGAGGTAAAATTAAGGAATATATGAAAAACTTATTTGATTTAGTTAGGTTTTTATCAATAATTATGCTACTAGCATTCACACAATTAAATAATTATTGGGTGAGGAGTAAACTAGCAGTAGAGAAAGTAAGAGAATTAAAAATCAAGATAAGGTAAATAAGGATGCTAAGATGGATATATATCTAAAAAAGGCTAATAATGTCATCAAATGAATAATTTGATTTGTTTTAAGCTTTGATTCTCATTGCTAACACTTAGTTTTTTTCCTATTGCAGTTGGATTTTTTGTAGGTTGATTTTAATGTTTTTGGTTTCTTAAGATTTATTTACCCATATATATTTCATTTTGAATCCTATTATGGTGTTTCTTTGATCTATATTTCTTTGTGTTTGTATGAGGGTTGGGTCCTCTCAACACCCATTTTTAACAATAATAAAATAAATCTCTTAGCTCTTAATGAAATTTAATTTTTCTCCTTTACATCACATTAATAGAACATATATAACCTTGATTATTTATAATTATATATTAATGCATCTTTAATATTTAAAAACATCTATGTAAATCAATTAGGAGTGTCAAAAAAAATTCCCCCAAAATCAATATTTTATTTTGGATGGCTACACAAGACAAAATTCTCATAGTGGACAACTTGACTAAGCATGGCATGTTCATTCCTAATAGGTGCATCCTATACAAATATAGTGAGGAATTAGTTTCCCATCTATTCATTGAGTAACCTTTTATTTATATTATCCTAGACTGCCTCCTCTAGAATTTCAACTCCATCTTTATGTTTCTTGTCACTCCCACACTTCTTTTGGAAAATTTGGTCTTCCAAGATGCCTTTCTCTTTTAAAACAAGAAGGTCAATCCTAGGAATACTTTCCACCACATATGTGTTGCTATCTCAAAAAATTGGAATGTTGTTATACCCAAGGATAAAACCCCCCTCATATGCCAAGTTGGCCATCTTTCAACATTAGAATCTTACTCCTATAATCTCCCCTTCCAAGTAGATTATATCCAAAATCCTCACCAAATGGTATTGCCCCCCAAGAGGCTGGCTAAAGTTGAACTTTTATGGGGTGGCCAAGGGAAACTTGAGAAAGGTAGGGGGTGGGGGGATCATTATGAATGAGTCTAGGATGGTGGTTTCTACCTACATGAGCCAAATGGGCACCCAAACCAATCACGTGGTAGAGACCAAAGATACCCTTTGGGGTATATAGATAGCCATCCAAATCCAAATTAAGAATGTATCTATTGAAGTTGATTCATTAAATATCCTAAAAAATTTATAAGGTAAGGCCACCTCTTATCACACTACTAGACATTTAATTGAGGACTCTAAAGGCCTCCTCATCTCTTTTGAAGAGTCATCCATTAATCACATCTATCAAGAAGTAATTGAATAGGCCTAGCTAACATAAGGGTCCTAATCCCAAACCTTTATTTTTTGTATGAGTCTAACAACCTCCCCCCACATCATCACCCTGCTTAATTATGATTCATAAGCACTCATTAATTCCTAAAGGAGTGGTGTTACACGTATGATCTAGATAAAAATATAATCTTGAACTTATATATATCATGTTATATGATGTGTACACTTATTTCAAGCATTATCCTAATTGATGTCATGTTTGGATACATCATCTCAACTAAACAATTCACTCCATGATAATTGCAGCCATTCAAGCCTCACCTCGAGCATTCACAAATTTTCTCAGAAGATGACCAAGAGAATGACTAGAGAAATTTTAGGTGATAGGGATAGGCTCAAACCAATTTCATGTGATTAATTCTATAGTAATCATAAGTTCTAGTACAAACTATGTAAAAGAGGGATCATTAAACTTATTCTAAGAATTAAGGGGGATGACAAAATGCTTTCTAAGGATTTTAAAATGGCATAGAAATAGAGGAAGGTGACCTGTAAAGGCATAAAGGTTGATATATTAGAGGATCCAATTGGAGAAATCATGGGCATGTTGTGCAATGACAACAAGGCTTATAAATACATATGTAGGAAGCAATAAATAATGCATACCTTCTTCAAGTCTAACACAATTTTCCATGTTGAGAAGAAAATTTTTACAAGAGTAAATATTTTCAGGCATTGGTCAAGCATCTATATGTAGGTAATGAAATAATTAACCCTAGAGGGTAGGTTTACAAACATATTTTATCACCATTTATTACTTCTAAACCATTTTAACGGCCACACCATTGGCATTTCCTACTTGTTGATTTTATCCCTTGATAATACAATTTTGGATTTTTAGTCCAAGCCTAGTTATTATATCATCCACTAGGCGCTCATCTTCTTACTCACCAAGAGGGGGAAAGCCTAATGGGGATTATAGATTTAGACTAATTAATATAGTAGGGAGAATGGCTTGGAGGGAGAGTCTAAAAACATGGAAAAATAAAGCGCAGGTGATTTCATCCCTTTAACACCCTCTTGCCGTATTCCCCCTTCGAGAGCTCCCATCAAGTGGAAAAAAAGGTAGAATATATAAAATGAAAGAATAAGGCCCATGTTTCACCTCCTTATGGGTAAAATAAAATTAACCCAAAATTTAGAATTTGAGACTTGAGGGTTGCCAAAGTCATAATAAGGAATGATAATAGAAAATTGGGTAACCCTCATGGGTCAAAATAGGAAGCTACATGATTTCCAAGAAAAAATATATAACTTGGGTTTTCAGATGGTATCCATCATATAGGAATAGAATGTTATGAGTATGGATTCAAACAAGATAAAGGAAGATTAGATCAACCTAAAAAAGGCTGAAGGTAGTACCCAATTACCAGGGCTAGACATTACTCCCATTATAAAAGTTAAGGAGGACACAAGGACCAACTTAACCAAATCCACCTCCTCTTCTAGTGTTAAAATTAAGAAAAAGTATAAAGGTATGAAAATAAAAAGTGCACCAAGACAACCCCTAAGGACAAGGTGGTAAATGTGTAGAAGGAATAGATGACAAAAGGACTAGGCATTCACACAAGGGTAGTTTCAAGAAAACTAGGATAAAGGAGAATAGGAACTAGAATGAGATCATAATGGTGGATAACCAAACATGCTTTGAGGATTCTTAGGGGTATTTTTTTGTTATTGTCTTTCCTTTTGTCCTATTTTGTTGTGTTAGGCCCATGTTTTTGTGGGGTTTTGGTAGAAGTTTATTATTTTTAGTTGTCCTAGATGGCCTATATCATTCATGTTTCTTTGCTTTATATTTTATGTCTACTTGTTGAACATTTTGTTTTCAAGATCCCTGTAGAACTTGAGTTTCACCTTATCAAATAAAAAAATTAGGTGTGTCAAAAATAATCTAAATTATGATTACACAGTAAGTGCATTGTAAGGCCTAGTCAATTCCATAAATATAATCATGCATAAGCTAACAAAGTTATTTTAATAATCTCATCAATTATAACTAAAAAAATAGGTATGGAAAATCTTACAGTACTTTTCAATTATATTAGTTCTCAAGTGGATATTAAATGATTGTGCTAGTCAATAATGCCACTATTATAAAAATTGATAGTATGAGCCTCTAAACAAGGTGAATGTTAGAAGAATATCAAATAATTTGCATATATATATATGGAAAATCTTTTATTTTTAGGTTCATGTCTCAAGTGGATTGATGAGACTAATTTTTTAAAGTATCATAAATTACCTTGCAAGCATATTGTGTTAGTTAGCAAGGTGAGTGTTGTAAGAATTTATAATATGGGTGTGTTAGCAAGGTGAGTGATTTAAGAATTGACATTATGGGTTTTTTAATCAATGACCTAAATGATATAATAATAAACAAAATGGGTTTATAAACAAGGTTTGTGCTATAATAATTGGTAGTATGGGACAACTTTTTAAGGAACTAGAAAAAAATGAAAACATGTTCAATTTTTTTTGAAAAAAATATACATAATGAGATTTATATTTACTTATTACATTGATGAAAATTTTGAAATCAATACATGATATAATATATACATAAATTTATCAAGGAATGAGATCACATTATATTTCTAAACTATTGATAGTACATATAAAATTAATTAACAAAAAATATTGATAAAAAAATATTGAAAAATATGATTTTTCTACATCCATGACTCAAGGAAATACATCCAAGAAACCATGAAAAAATATAATGTTCTAAGAATGTTAAGTGTGAGAGAGAGATTTACAACATTATAAAGAGAATCTACACTAAATAGATAGACATGTCTGATATGCATTGATAGACATCAACTACACATAGATAGAATTTATAGACTAACATGATTAAGTAGATAAAAATTTATGTGCATCAATTTCTTTGGTGAAAAATATATTTTAGTATTGATAATTCTCTAACTAGTCCTACTTAGATACTAATTATATTGTATATTAAAGTACATCTGGGTATGCGAAGTGGTATACTTATACTTAATAATTTACAAGTGCATTCAAGTGGATCGTGACTAAATTAAGATCTTGTTCATCCTAGTTAGTCACTATGTAGGACATGTAAGATCATTAATATCAACTTATTAAAACATATTATATGTTTATCTAGTCATA